>OZ010715.1:20623346-20654072 GCA_963932345.1 Ophion ventricosus | reverse complement strand
ACACTGTATCTTTTATTCCCACAATTTCCCCCCCACCTTGTGGCCGCAGCCAACTTCCCCTATGTATCGTATTCACCATAATGACATGTCCTGTCATGGGCATAGGGAAACTGCGGAAAACCTATACCGATACAGCCGGTCTCAAGTTCGCCTCCCAGTCACAGGACATGTCGTCTTTTGCCGAAAAAATATTGAAGAAAAAACACTTCACGGACGAAAGTGACGCAACTGAGATTCGAACCCCGCGACCTCCCGATCCGTTGGCCAGCATGCTAATCACTAGACCAACGGTGCGTTGGTCTAGGTGGTGGTTGGATATATATATATATATATATATATATATATATAACTTATAGCCTGAAATTATGGTTTTTTAGGCTCAGAAAAATCTGGTAGAGTTACAATAAAATGTAGACACAATATCTAGCATTTTTGGAAAATTTGTCGGTCTGTCTGTCCGTTTGAGCGAAGTTGGGGTAAAAACCGCCGAAGTTTTTTTCCAGAACCTTTGGTATGGGAAAGTAAAACACTTCCGGAATTTACCTGCGCTTTGTTTAATCTGGATCAGTCAAGCAAGCGTCCGAGAAAAAGTGATTTTCGTTTTAAAAGGACAGTGGGTCGCGATGGCCTTCAGCTTTTATACGGAAGCTCTTCGGTAAATACTCAATGTAAAAAAAAATTCATTACCTTCAATCATTATCTGACTAAAATATTCCTGTTTTTTTTCGGGTAATGTAATTGTGGCCGCCATTTTTTAAATATAAAAAAATTTGGAAACTAGAAGAATGTGTACATAAAATGGTGTACATAAAATTTTAATGATGTAGAATAAATAGTTTTAACACAAAAAAAAAATCACTTTTTTCGACTGCCTAAGGAGATCTTCCCTCTTAAGGCCTTAGGCTACTCTAGAGGCCAAAAAAAGGGCATATTTTGTGATTTTTTTCAGCGAAACCATAAAATAAATCGGAATTACAAAATAGGGGTTTTATCATACACGTAATTACTATACAAAGTTATTTTTTCACAGCGATACATGTCAAAATGGCGACTGTGCAGCATTTTTCCGATGACGCGTTTATTTCTGGAAGGTCAACGGCCGGATCAACAGCTCCTATAATTTTTGAGTTATGATGAGACACTAAAGTTTTTTCGATTATATATAAGAATAGCTGTAGAAGTACGTAGGATTTTTTTGATATATTGTTTTTTGTCAATATTGCGCATTTCTAAAACAAAAAGTATAAAATGCCATAAGAAAATCGTCGGAAAATTGTTTATAAAAAAGGAACTATGCAATATAATAAAAAAAATCCTACGTAGTACCTCAGAAAATGTAATTCTAAATATACAGGTAAAATTTCAAGTGAATCAGTTGAAATTTGTTTGAGTTATGAGTCCGGCCGACTTGAAAAATGTAGTTATGACATAAACGCGTTTAAAGTTAGTAGAAAGTCACGACATGAATCAAGAGGGGTTGCGCAAGAATTCGAAAATCGAGTACTTAGAGCTTTTTCACACCCATAATCTTTTGCAATATAATGTTATAGGTACTAAGATACATTTTTAACAAAAAAAAACGATTTTTGGAAAATCCTAGAGTGGCCTAAGGCTTTAATAATATTTAATAAAATATGACCCTATAATTCATCTCCGACGAACACACAAACCAAATTTCCGACCAACACGCGAGCGATGCTACGGGCGGAGGCTAGTTTACAAATAATCTTAAACTTCTCTTGATATGTATATTTAGGAAGATAAATTATTAGTCAATCCATTTATTTCGAATTGATGTAGAGATGCGCTATCTGCGAAGCTTTTCCGATATATGTATGACCACTCTCCAGAATATCTCAGCACGTCGCAAGGCAAACTGCTGACCACCGAGGACACGTCCGCTCGATGACAAATTACTTTGCGAGTAAGCGCGAATAAAAAAGAAATGAAAAGAATAACGTTCGATGCGATGTCGCGTCACTTGCAGGCTAGCCGTGGATACGCGAAAGGGTTGGCCGATGATTAAGGAGTTGCGAGAGGAAGATAAAGAGGGAGGGGTGGGGGGAGGAATAGAAATGGGAATCGATATTAAAAAAGCGTTGGTTTAATCTGCCGGTGTCTGGACTTTTCTCAGGGACAAAGTGCTTGAAATGGACACTATAAAAGGGTCGATCGTGATCAGCAGGGGAAGAGTCCTCAAATCGGGGATGGCCGGTCGTTTTGACGAATTTCTAAATGTATGAAGGCAAGGTTTTTAAATATTTCTCTAAGCTGCTTTGATTTAAAGGAATGGTTTTTTTTAGAAAAAAATCTACGTTGGGTATTATTTGATTATTTGTTCATATTTTTTTTTCCCCCCAATCTCTCGTGGTCCCTGTGTTTTCTCCTACTGTCTTTTACCCTCGCTCACCCTCTTTCTCTCTCTCTTTTACTCTCCTAAATTCCCATGCCTTTTTTCTTATGTTGGCTCTTTGTATCTCTTCATCTCCGTCTCTCGATTTGGTTAATTTCCTTTTGTTCTCTTTTTATCTGCATAAGCTGCTTTGATTTAAAGGAATGGTTTTTTTTTAAATCTACGTTTGGTATTCTTTGAATGCCTTTTCATCTATTTCTTTTTCCCAAAATCTCTTGTCATGTCTGTGTTTTCTACTGGCTTATGCTTTCTCTCTCTCTGTTACTCTCATAACTTCTCATACCTTCTCTTCTTCTGTCGGCTCTTTGTATCTTTTTCTGTCCCTCTATCTGTTTAATATCTTTGTGCTTTCTCTCTCTCTCTCTCTCTCTCTCTCTCTCTCTGTCTCTCTCTCTCTCTCTGCCCCATACTTTTTCTTTGATGTTCTGCGCACTGCAACAACTCCATAGTCGTGGCGTAGCTTCAGGAAGACTGTCGTTATCCTTTACTGTGCAAGTCTCCGATTTCCGGTAAATACCGAGCAGAGGACATCTCAAATGCGCCCATATATACTGACAGTTAATTACTTCGTGCTCGTTCACACAGAGGAAGAAAAGCTTAGGAATATTATTGCGCTCTTATACTCTTGTGATTCTAACAATGAGATAGACACACACATACAGAGAGAGAGAGAGAGAGAGAACAAGATTAAGAGAGCAATCCTCTCGGGTCTTGATTGTCTCACCGGGCGTGCGTCGATGTTCTCCTTTCTCATTATTGTAACGAGGCTTTCCGAATCCTGGAAGCCTCGCCATTACGCTCCAGTCACCCTTGGCGAACCAAAATTGTGCCGGGCATTCGATATGCTCAGTGCGAACAAATTGGTACTGCTCCATACTTGAAGTTTCGGCCAAAATCGAAATCAGCCGAATTCATTTGACAAGTTGATTTACATTATTTTTATTGGTATCCTCCAATTGAGTCCAACTCGTAGCACAAAGTTCTTTCGGCAGAATATGTCAAAATTTATAACGTTTATTAATTATTTCTTAAATTTATAGTAAATAATGATGTATAGTACTGGAGTAACTGTATAGTAATGTCTGAATTTGTAAAATTTCAAGGAGCTTTTCCGTATCTAACTCGAAATCTTTAAGATCGAAGTTAGCAGCTCGTCACGTATCGTCTATAGTAACTGTATCAAATGCCCCGTTCTTTTAATATTACGAGTAAGCGCGCCGATATATTTTTATGAAAATATACTAGACAGCAGAGATCTTTTATTCAGTTGAGATATAAAAAAACTACATTATTGACCGTTTCATTTCCGAAATACAATCACGAAACGCATGAAATTTGAACCAAGGTTAGCCATGTGAATTCGTACGGTCATCGTACTACTTCACGTGGAATACTTTATGCTATTAGGCGTACAACTTTGCTTCCGCCGTTTTTCGTTTGATGGCTGCAGCGGTAAGTGCTGGTCGAAATAGGCAGATCAAAAATGTCACACAGTAAGCTTGGATATCTGTCAACATAACGATAGCACCACATTAGTGATTTTGTGTTTGCATCATAATTTTATTCTCGATCGAAGATGTCTGTTTTCGAGCCAAATTCTCGTCATTTGCGGGAAGTTTTGATTTTCTGCTTTCATTTGAAGAAAAGTGTAGCTGAGGCGCATCGAATGCTCTCAAGTACTTACGGTGAGTTTGCTCTTAGTGAAAGAACATGTCGTGAGTGGTTTCAACGCTTCAAGAGCTGTGATTTTGACATCGAACACCGGCATGGCGGTGGAAGAGTTTTTCGAGATGGAATCATTCATTCGAGATGGTATCCGACAATTGCCAAAAAGATGGGAAAAAGTAGTAGCTAGCGATGGACAGTACTTTGGATCATGAATAGGTAATCACTTTTTACGAATAAAGCCTCAAATTTTGGAAAAAAAAAACGGCGGAAGCAAAGTTGTACACCTAATATATGTGTGTCCGCATAGGCAAGTTTTTCGTCGATTCGCAGAAGCGATCCGACTATAGACTTAATCAAAAGTTGAACGCTCAGTGTTTGACCGCCCCTATGTTTTGCCATGTGTTATGAGGAAACTTTTTCATGCTATTGTAGCACCCACACTACGTTAAGGGGTCTGCATAAGACTGTACACTGAATCATGACGTTGATATTTGGATCGTTGAAATGCAACGAAGTAATTTTTTTTCTAAATTTCCCAAATTTCCTTGGCAGATCCGAGCTATGAAAATCGAGGGAATATTTTTTTGGGATCCTTATTTGGTGATCTACAGCATAAATTTACAAAATATGATTTTCGATAATAATAAATATACGAAAATGAAAAGAATTTTCGTTGCATATCAACGATGCAAATTTCAATCCCATCGTGAATCGACCTTCCCAATTTTACAACGTATACATATGAAAATTGCAAAAATAATAACAATAATAGTATAGTTATGTATGCTATTATCGATGGCAATGCGGGGCAACGCATGGAAGCAAAAAAGCCTGCCACCCCCTCAGACTGACCAGGTTCCGATGAAAATAGAATCGAATTCTACACGCATCCGCACAGCTGCTTAATATGCGCGAGAGCATATCGTTATCAGTATTGCAATATCGAGGCAATTTTTTTTATCAGCTGATAAAAACTGCCATGATCCCGTGGAGAAATATTGTCATGGATACAGTCCAATTCGGACTAGTATCCTGATTTTTCAATCAGGATCCAGTCGGATATCGGATCGGATGCGGGAGCAAAATTTATAACGCTCGCAAATCGGATTCCAGCCAGAATCCTAATCCGGAACTATTAAAGACTCTAGTCAGAATCCAAATAGAAACTTTGCATAGGATCCAGACTAGAATCCCGAACTTCTAGAACAAGATCTAGTTGGATATCGAATCGGATCCCAGGGATGTATGTAAAAGTCACCAGAAGATACCGATCCATATCAACTTGAGACGCTGGACGCTTTCTGTAATAATTTATTCAAGGATCTGAAAAAGATTAGGTAAAAATTGGAGCTACAGCATAACTGTCAAAACTTATATATTTTAATAACAGAATTTCAAAGAAAATTCTTTAAATTTAATAAAAAATTTCGAAAAAACAATATATAGACCTTGAAAGACTTGTATTTTCTGGAGAAAAGTGATATAGGTTATTTATTCTAAGTAATTATGTTTAAATTAAATGGAAATCGTTCGAACTAAGAAAATATGTATTTAATTTGCTAAGAAAAATGTATTTAATACTTATTTCAAATTTTTGCCACCACGTTTCCGCCTTGTGCTATGTAGCGGGCACCATCTGGATTCCGATAAGGATACTCGTTCTAGGGAATCCGTATGATATCCCGATTGGGATTCGATCGGAACTTAGGTATCCCTAAGAAATTGCTACACGGGATATCGTCATTTTTTTCCTACCTGTTCTTCATAGTAGATAAAAATGTAAATGATTTTTAGTAAACGACCAATCCAAGCGAATAGAGAGCTTGAAACAATCCTGTGATTTTTTTATTCGTGTGTGTGTGTATTGTATAGATTATCAGTGTAGTTCATTCGTCGTTTGTTTTCGAGATATTGCGTAATAGTAAACTCTTCGGGTACTTCACCCTCGAGATGGATGAACCGTGCAAGGGCGAACGATGCGCACACAGTAGCAACACGTTAAGTACTCTCGATATACTGTACACAATCTAAACGTCGGGTATACTCAAGTCTTTCTCTCTCTCCCACCCTTTCTCTCTCTCTCCCTCTCGCGTCGGCCCTCTCTCTCTCTCTCTCTCTGTCTCTCTCTCTCTCTCTCTCTCTCTTGACGTTATCGCTCAAGATCTAGAATAGCAAAAAGGCCGGTAGGGTGAGCCACAATCTTCCGTACCCGAGTAAAAAAGTCGTCCCCTATTAGACGTAAATTACTCAGCCAGAATTGCACTTTCTTCGCGATATGTTTGAACTTCGCATTGGAATATCGATAATTATTCAATCATACATAAAAAAAATACGATCCATTTCTTTATTCCCAAACGTGATATATATGAGAAAAGTTAATTCTAAAGACTTCGAGGACCGACCGTAAAGAGCCTGATGTGCTGATAATCAACATGACATAGACCCCGGGTTCAAAATATAATTTTTTTCGTACATATATAAAGGGTGGACCATCTAACATGACCACCCCAAATATCTCCGTTGCCTTTAGAGTGACGAAAAAAATGTCAGGAGGTAATTTGATTGATTTCGAAGGGCTGATAAGTTCTCAAGGCCGTCAATGGTTTTTCAAATGGAAACATGTTTTTTTTTTATTAAGACGTTGTAGCTGATATTCAGACGAATCCAACGACCTATGATATCATGACCTTGAAATGATTTTTCACCAAAATACACGTGTAAAAACGGGAAATCGTGATGATATTGACAATAAGAATATCCGAATAATGTAATTGAATTTTTTGTGCAGAAAATTTATCGTAACAAATGTTCGAAGTGATGTCCATTAACCTTGACACATTTTTTAAGACGTCGGATGAATGATTCTCTTGACCTTCGAATAGTTTCTGGTGTGATAGCGGCGTAGGTTATCCAACGGATACAATAATGTCAATAGTCGGAGATGTTTCTGATGTTTGTAAATATTGGCATTGTAACGTAGTAAAACTGGGCTAGAGTGAAGAATGTTTACCATCTACCAATATTAGAATCAGTAAACAAGTGTATCCATCCAAAGTAACATGTAATAACCGTATCGAAAATGGTATTGTACAGTCAAGCAGAGAAAGTGGAAATGATTCTGATTCATGGTGAGACCGGCAGAAACCGGTCTCACCGTCGAGGTTAATGGCCATCACTTCGAACATTTGTTACAATACATTTTCTGCACAAAAAATTCAATTACATAATTCGGATATTCTTATTGTCAATACCATCACGATTTTCCGTTTTTACACGTGTATTTTGGTGAAAAATCATTTCAAGGTAATGATATCGTAGGTCGTTGGATTTATCTGAATATCAGCTACAACGTCTTAATAAAAAAAAAACATGTTCCCATTTGAAAAACCATTGATGACCTTGAGAACGCAAAAACTATGACCTTGACAAAAATGAATTTTTCACCACTGTATCAGCCCTTCGAAATCAATCAAATTACCTCTTGACATTTTTTTCGTCACTCTAAAGGCAACGGAGATGTTTGGGGTGGTCACGTTAAATGGTCCACCCTGTATATTAAGTCATGAGTAACCGAGAATGAATCAATGTCGGCCTGTTTTGACAATTGCATGCAAATCGTGTAACTACGCGTAGGAAGAGCATAATGAAAATTTGATTATAAACAAAACAATAAAAGCTAAACATTTTCGTCGGATCAAGTAACTCGCCGGAGATCAAGGACGAAAGATAAATGGATTTCGAAGCTCAGGAAGTTTATAGAATCGTTTCGAGCACAAAGGAGATGTAAAATGAGACTACGATTGATAAAGAGAAAAAGCGAGAGAGAGAGAAAAAAAGAGAAGGGTTGCAAAAGAGCGAGCTAAAAGGAGTGATGGAAGAGCTTCGGGAAGCTGATGTTCTTCGTGACGTAATCATGCCTACGGTGAGATGTGTTAGAATTGGTGGTGCGTCACAGAATGTCCTCGACCGACTTGGCTGTCCGACATATAAGCGTCTTTTTCGAGGATTCTTCTATGTCTTACACTTCGTCCCTCTCTCTCTCTCGCTCTCTCTCTCTCTCTCTCTCTGTTGCTTTTGCTGTAATTTTTGTCGTTGATAACGATTTCACTTGTCTCGCTTTCTCTTCAGCGAATATGTCTTTCGCTCGTTTGCATAATCTCATCAATCTCTTGAGGTCCCTTTTGCCTTAAAGTTCCGCAAGCAATAACAATGGGATACAAGGGCGACGTCTGGCACGAAGGGTAAGCACGAACCTGCTTCGCCATGCTTCAAAAGCCCGCATGACAAAAAGAACTACTTGCAGTATTCTTCGTTGCTTAGACATTGTCATTAATAATAGCGCGAAATCGGGATTTTTTTTCGTGGCTGGTCCACCTAGGTGGGAAAGCAGATCAATGGACAACCCAGCATCCCCCGATTCAACGTGCTATAATTTCAAATCGATTGATACGTCACACGTGCTCTGCGACGATTAATTTGATTCCCCTAGTCCGCAAGGGTTAATTTAATCCCGCCCCCCTCCTGAAACAATACGAAGACTTTACGAAAAGTACGAGGATATTTGTGAAGGTTTTCAAGGATCTTTCAGAGAGTTGTTAGATCAATTCAAATTTAGTTATCTTACTGTAACTAAACAAATGTAGTGTTTGTCTGTGCATTCATTCTATCAAGCTGAAATTAAGCTGGTAGGGTTGGAGTACGACTCTGGGATGATATCTATCATTATTGGAATTTTCTTTTGTCCGTCGGTCTGTTTGAACGAAGTTGACGTAAAAATGGCTAAGTCTTTTGTCTTTGGTAGATATGTGATGATAAACGCTCACAGAATTTCCCTGCTTATTTTATTTAATTTGAATCCGTCAAGTAGAAACTGATAAAATGCGATTTTTCTTGAAGGAAATGAAGCGGTACCCTTCAGCATTTATAAGAAAGCTCCGCAGTAAATACTCGAGTAAAATAGTTTCCTTTCAAAGATTGCCTGACAATAAAAAAAAAAATAGCTGGTGATGTGGTTATGAGTATGTATTAAATTATGGATATGGGGAATGGGATTTTGTAATTATTAGGGCATTAAGGCCTTATATACGCGATTTCGCCGATTTTCGAAGGTACTTTTCTAGTCGCGGTTAAAAAAAAAATAACGCATATATTGACAACATTTTTTTTACAGATAATTTATGCACATGGTTAAGTATATGTAAAAAAAAATCAGAAATATTAACAAATGGCGGAGATATAACGTAATAAAGCAATGTATTTTTTTTTTGCGCGCGCGTTGATGGTGAAAGTTCTCGGCATCGATGTGGGTGTCTGAAAAAAAATGAATATATTTATAATTGCATAATGAATGTATGTTCAGTGTGAACCAACAATATTATTTTTTTTTAATTATTATAATAAAAATTCGAAACTTAAAATTTTTTTACTCAATTTTCTGTCGGTATTTTATTTTTTATATGTTTTTGTGTCATTGAAATTTTTGTTTCTGTGGTTCACACGATAGGTGATGATACTAAGAATATGTTGTAAACATTTCAAAGCGATCTGAACCTTCGTTCAAGAGTTAGAACTTTCACAACGTTCAAAACAGTGATCGTGGAAAAACGGCTTTGAAGTTGGCGGTCGGGCGCGCCGCGCGGTATCTATTATAAATGCAATCTTACCTTATTTAATAGCATCCTGCGAATTTTTCAATTCTGTAAAGCTTAAAATATTCCCAACCGTTCAGGCTAATGGAATCAAAAATTTAAAAAAATTTTAAAAAAATGAAAAATTTTGAAATTTTTCGCGTATATAAGGCGTTAAATATGAAGTGTCCGATTTCCAGCTTCTTAAACTTACCGATTTCTTTCAATCAAATGGTTTGATGTTGCTGGAATACTAACGTTAAAGCTTGCTGCTAATTCGCGCATAGTTTGATATGTATCTGCTTCCATTGCAGCTTTCAGCTCGTCATTATCCACCTTGCCCTCAGGTCGTTCACGTGATCCATTTTGAAGATCAAAATCATCAGATCGGAACTTCTCAAACTATCTCTTACTATACGATCATTAGCCACATCCTTGCCAAGCACTTCGTTGTCATTTCGAGTTATCTGCGCTGCATTAGTTCTACGACGGAACTCATATTCGAAAATAACGCAATTTATTTTGCTTGTCTATGGTTTACAAAATTAAATCTGCAAAAGGCAATTCGACAGATAACCACACGCCAAAACGTGCGTCTGGAAGGCTGATAAAGTGGTATCACAATATATTTAAAAAAAAAAAACAAGAACTGTCAAAGTAAAATATCAGACATATCGGGTATCAAACTTAGTACTGGAGGTAATCGGACGTTTCATACTTAATGACCTAATATACAAAAAAAAGCATCCTATTTTTAATATATGGAAAACGTCTTTTTCCTAATAACCTTGGTATGCAGCCCTTGATACGATATGACCCTAAAATCCATTTCCAACGTTTACGAAGCCCCAGGCAGATCTAGTGTATTTATAATGTTCCTTCGTCTCCTATCGCGGACTTTTACGATCTCATTCTCTTCGGACTTTTCTGCTACACTTGTCACTCAACCATTTTCAGTGAAAGACCCACGGGGAGTTGCACACAGTCACTCGTTTCCTCGTTCTGTTCTGTATTCCATTTGCACAAGGGCACGGGGAAACTGAAAATCCCGTATCGATAGAGGAGGATTTAACCTACTTCCAACTGCGTTACGACCGGAAACTCAGGGAATACGGTCATTCCGGAATTCCACACAGTTCACTGTGTGGACATTTCGAAAAGTGCGTGGGGCATACACGTGTAATGAGGAGAGAGAGAGAGAGAGAGAGAGAGAGAGAGAGAGAGAGAGAGAGAGAGAGAGGGAGGGAGAGGGAGTGACATAGACAAGCAGAGAGAAATAGCGAGAGGGGAAGAGAGAGAGTATGCGCGGACAGGAGATCATGAGGTAACCTTGCTATGGTGTCCTATCGATTGGATTGCATCCTACGATATAGCATAGCGAGAAAGATGGAGCAAAGGGACGTCGAACGATGCCATTATGTATACAAGAGTACGCAAGAGCAACAGCAGGCGCCTTTCGAGTCCTCCAGACAACAGCAACCACACCAAACATGTATGCGTATCTACACTGACAGAAAAATTCTTTTGATATTAACTAGATGCGTCTATTTGATGTTTTATTTATTTCAATTAACTAGATTTTTCGTGAAATCAAATATTTTCATTATTGCAAATATTTATTTTAAACATATTTGAATATTCACATCAAGATCTATTTAATATCGTCTAATAACTAAATATTTTATTTATTCCTAATAAATCTGTGATTTGGTTTCATCTGATAGTATAAGACAAAAGTGACGGACGGAAAAATGGTACACGAATCATCTCTCAAAAAGCTGATAGTCTTGTTTTCATTAGAAGACTGTTGCAACATTCTGCAGTTGAGTAAAAGGGTTAGTCTTTCTGTACATAAATAGTCGCGTCTGTTAATAAAAGGCACGACGATACCTTTCTTTATTTCCAAATAACAGTCTTTTTAGAGAAAAAAAAATCATTTTTTTCACCGCACTTTTATGTCATGAACCTATATTCCTTTCTCGTATTTATGCGATATATCGTATTTCATCTTTATTTATTTAATTTGAATATATTTAATGTTTGAAGAGAAGAGCTTGAACAAATAAAAAAAATTTAACCAAATAGGGTTGTAGTAGGAGACAAGGAAAAAACCTATTTGATTTAAATAGATCCTATTCAAAATAAATTTCTTTTTTGCAGTGTAGAGAACATTAAATGTCAAAAACGGGGTAAGCTTTGTGGATTAAAAGAGCAAGTAGCAAGAGAAAGAGAAAGAGCAAGTAGCCTTCATCAGTCTATCCATTTCTCAGGGAATTAATACTTGAGACGGTGTTTCACGTTGGCCCGTTGATCGTTCTGTTTCATACGAGGGTCCAATAAATGAATCAATTATCCCTAGATGGCCCTTCTGTGTGTTTCTCGGGCCTTTGGCATTGTGGCCCTTGTTCTAGTGCTATTACGCTTGGCATGAAGACAATTACGTTAAGGATTTTATATTTTCTCTTTCTTTTCTTGCCATCCCTTTTTCGTAACTGTCGCTTCTTCCCTTCCCCTATCTCTCTCTCTCTCTCTCGTTCTCTTCTGCCTTTCGTCTTCCATGGCCGCACATACGTGAGTGTTCAGGCAATCCACCTGTCATAGGCAATGGGGTGGATGACCAGACGGTAATGGTCCCTAGGGGCCATACGGTTTCCATCACGAATTGCATATTTCTATATCGGGACCACGAGAGCGCCAGCACGGACTTTTGGCGTTCAAAGGGCGCGCTACAATAGAATAATGATCGAGCCGACTGTCGCCTTGGTTTGGATCGAGGTGTTGATTCGACCAGCTTTTCGATCTACTTTGATCGCGATATCTCATTCAACGCTGCTTGGTTTCGAGATTCGCTGCATTACTTGAGCACGTATGGGAAACACGAACCTAGCCGAAAGTAGCCGAAGTTTTAAATGCTCAAACATATAGTACACTGCTAAAAAAATATTTAATTTAAATAGGATCTATTTAAATCAAATAGATTTTTTCCTTGTCGCACAGCCACCTACTACTCTGTTTCAAATATACATTTTTATTTGTTCAAGCTATTCTTTTTAAATATTAAATATATTCAAATGAAATAAATAAAGATTAGATTCAAATGAAATAAATAAAGATAAAACACGATATATCGCATGAATGCGAGAAAGGAGTATAGGTTCATGACATAAAAGTGCGGTAAAAAAAAGTTAATTTTTTTTCTTTTTTTTCACTAAAAAGGCTATTGTTTAGGAAAAAAAGAAAGGTATCGTCGTGCCTTTTATTAACAGGTGCGACTATTTATTTATAGAAATACTAACCATTTTCCTCAACTGCAGAATGTTAGAACAGTATTTTAATGACAACAAAGCCATGAGATTTTTGAGAGACTGAATTGTGTACCATTTTTCCGTCTGTCCCTTTTGTCTTATACTACCAAATGAAACCAAATGACAGATTTATTAGGAATAAGTAAAATATATAGTTATTAAACGATATTAAATAAATCTTGATTTGAATATACAAATATACTTAAAATAAATAATTTTAATAATGGAATGCAATAGGGAAAATTCGATTTCACGAAAAATCTAATTAATACAAATTTTAAAAAATCAAATAGATGCATCTAGTTAATGTCAAAATAATTTTTCTGTCAGTGTAGATGTTCAAGGGTCTGAGTAAGCTTGGAATTTGGAGAATACGATTTTTATTGCATAGTTTAAAGGGCCTTAACTTGAATTCGCAAGAAAGATTTTGTAAAAATTCTAAAAATTGACGAGTTATGACGGTTTTTGTGAAGGGTCAGTTCGCCCAATGCGTTACGGCGAAATTGCCTTGCTAAGATTTCTTCTTTTCTTTTGCATTTTTCTCGAAACTATGTTCTATGAAACGGTATAAGTCGCAACGCAAAATCTATTCATCCGATTTACTTTAAATTCGGACAGAGCATAGTTTACAACATTTTCTATCGTATGACCGGATGATTTTTTGATATGTTTATTCATTTATTAATGAAAAATGATTAGAGTTGTTTTTTGGTAAATATTCGGAAGTGTCACTCCTGTCAGAATCGAGCTAATTTTTTTTGTGTGGTTTCTTACAGTTAAAAAACATCATATTTAATATTATTATGGCAGCCCATCAACAAAAACAATGTCGTTCTACGCACCCCACGATTCTACGCACCCATCCGAGGTGCCCTCCGCCCACCCCAGTGTTCTACACACCCTGCGATTCCACACACCCATCCGAGGCGCCCTGCGCCCACCCCTATGTTCTACGCACCCCACGATTCTACGCACCCATCCGAGGTGCCCTCCGCCCACCCCAGTGTTCTACGCACCCCACGATTTCACGATTCGTGGCCTCGATGCTAAAGTATAGAATTACCCTCTTGGTAATTGTTTTTTTGATGCGCTGCCATAATAATATTAAATATGATGTTTTTTAACTGTAAGAAACCACACAAAAAAAATCAGCTTGATTCTGACAGAAGTGACACTTCCGAACATTTACCGTTTTTTTTACCGAAAAAACGAACTACATCTTATGCCTTTCTATTGTCGTAATTTTTTGAATTTCAAAAAAGTATCTGGTTATACGGAAGTTTAAGTATCATACTTAAAGTATAATAATTATACTTAATATTATCATTATATATCATACTTTTCTTCTGTATTTAAATAAAAATTAAAAATTAAAAATATAATATAAAATATAAAAGAATATTATAATATTCTTTTATTTTTCTTTTCAGATTACTCTACTTATCAGAACCACCTACACTTATTGGCCATGCACCAACAACCGACACGTTGTTTAAATAATAATTTCATCGTTTATCAGTATTTTTCAATTGAAAAAATTCAAACTTGGTAAGACTATGTATTAATTGTGTGTAAAATCCCGACCTTGTCACCCCAATACTCCGATTTAAAAAAATATGAACAATCGACCTGTTTTTTGGGCCCCAAGCTAATGCAGACCCGTTAATGCTTGATCGCCGACACTCACTTGTCCCCTTTTTTCCAAATCGATGCACCAACTCAAATACTAATCTGAGAAACGACGAATGTGACATTTTGTCCTCTAGAGATTTTTTCAAACGTAAGTCACAGCGTTTATCCGCGTGATTCGAAGTTATCGGCTTGCTACGGATAATCGAAGATTTGTTGTATATACGAAACGCATTTAATCCCCTCCTAAATCCTAAATTCGCATTTAGTGGAGCACCGAGATCGAAGATACAATGACGATAAATCCACTGTTGATAGAGCCCTCTCCCCCACCTCTTTTCTCGTGTTTTCTCTCTCTCTTTCTCTCTCTCCCCCTCCCCCTCGTGGCCTCTCTTCTCTTCTTCTTTCTGCTCCAGTCGGCTCAAGAGATCAATGGCAATTCGATTCATTTCCGGTAATTCTCAATAATAGCACGAAGTGTTCTAGTCGCCTCTCAAGGAGAAACTCTGGGAATCTCGAGCTGCAAATGTTTCATCGTCGGGTCAATTGAATTCTATACCACCTGGATTACACGCGGGATCTTTCGGCTGGCAGAATATATATATATATATATATACATACATCCGTCTGTAGATATACAATGATTGTCCATCCTCGAAGAGAGCATTGAAGAATGATATATAGGACGAACAAAAATTCGGAGCAAGAGTTCAGAAATTTGGATAAAGTTCAGAATTCAGAAATGTGGTTGAAGAGTTTTTTCAGAAGAAACTTTTCAACGTGAATTCGAATCGCTTATTGTGGCCGTCGTACAACATATGCGTGCAAATGAACGTTTGTAAGTCATTCACAGGTTGCAATAATTTTCGTCAAATGTTTCTACAATTTTTTCGTGCCTTGATTTCTTAGAATTTTCAGTCTTATTCAGAAATAAATAATTCGGGGCATAAAAAAATTCAAAATTCAAAATTGAAAGATTATATATATTAGATGAAGTAAAAAGTTCTGAGCGTTTTTTCGCTTTATTTCGACGTTGAAATTAACATTGTTAAGATTATCCGATTTAGATCAAATATGCGCCATTTTGTTCGATAACTTTTGTCCATTTTGAAGGCAATTTCATAATTCCGCGATTGAAGAAGTCCTCGGCCCTATTGGTAAAAAACTTGACCAGCTCATTTTCACAAGCCTCTCTTGAGGCCAGTTTTGTACCATCAAGAAAATTTTGCAAATGTTTGAAAAGGTGATAATCCCTTGGTGCCAGGTCTGGACTATACGGCGGGTGCGATAGAACCTCCCATCCAAGCTCTCGGAGCTTCAGGCGCGTCGTTAAAGATGTGTAGGGCCTGGCGTTGTCTTGATGGAACACAACACCCTTCCCATTGGCCAATTCTGGCCGCTTCTGGTCGATTGCCTGATTCAATCTGGTTAGTTCAACAACCACTGGTCTGTCAACACAGTAGAGGTTCGAATTGAGTGTTTGGCCCGATAGAAGCAGCTCATAGTGGATGATTCCCTTCCAATCCCACCAAACACAGCAAAACCTTCTTGGCCGTTAATCCGGGTTTGGCGGTCGTTTTGGCCGGCTCACCGCGATTGTACCACGATCTTTTTCGGCTGCTGTTCTCGTATGTGACCCATTTTTCATCGCCAGTCACCAACCGCATAAAAAATGGGTCGATTCCGTTACGTTTCAGCAAAGAATCGCAGGCATCAATTCGGCCCAAAAGGTTCTTTTGCGTCAATTCGTGTGGCACCCATACATCGAGCTTCTTCTTAAGACCAGCCTTATCCAAATGGTTCTAAACGGTTTTCTGGCTAATCTTCAGTTCCTGAGCAATGGAATAAGTGCTCACATGCCGGTCCGACTCGTCGATTTCCATGATTTTATCGATATTTTCGAAGATTGGCCTACCAGAGCGTGCCTCATCTTCGACGTCCATATTACTAGAACGGAATCGTTGGAACCACCACTTTGCTGTTGCATTCGATACTGTATTGGGTCCATAAACAGCACACATTTTTTTGGCCGCCTGCTCCGCCGTTTCACCTTCGTCGTAGTGGTACTGAAGAATGTATCGAATTTTCTCTTTTTTTACCTCCATTTTGGAACTCTGTAACACACAACTGGCTTCACCAAACACAAAACTGTCAAAAAACTTTTTTTGAAACGTGATGTCACCTTTAAATCGCCGTATAGTATGACCCGATGCGATGTATGCATCGTGAGATATGGCTCACTAAAGACATCTAGCAGAAAACGCTCAGAACTTTTTCCTTGACCCAATATATATCGGAAATAATATTTTAAATTGATGCTGTATTGGAGGACGGTGCTTATTTTTTTTCACCAAATCGTTGATTTTCCAGACACCATGGTTCTCGACCTTAAACAACTATACTTACATTTATCTAAAGGTGATTTAATGAACATTGGACTTCCCATAATTCTTCATATAAATATATAGATAGGGTAGGGAAGGGCATGTTGAGCAGTTGGGTGAGTTGGGCAATCGAAATGCCTGGAAAACTAAGCACCGCACGCGGGTGCATCAAATGGCGGAAAGAGAGTTATGGGGGAGGGGAACGCATCACGCAATCGCCTGTTGCCATGCGGCGCACGAGACGGTAACACGGGACGTTTCATTATTTTTGCACCTAGAAGTAAAAAAAAAACGTGATTGAAAGGTTTTCTTCTACCATTGTACGGGAACAAATATTTTAAAGTTCATTGCAATTAATGTTAATGTTTCAAAATATAACTAATTAACAAGCAACTGTTGGCTTATTACTGCATTGTACCAAATCATATTGCATACGTCTGATTTTTTTATGCAACTCTTACCTTGCTCAACTTACCTCATACCCATGCATAACTTACCCCACTGTCGGGGCAGGTTGAGCAAGTCATGGCCTTAGTCATTTGAAAGCGATTATCTGTGAAACAATAAGGACAACAGGAACTTCGTCTAATAACTTTTTTTTCCTAGATAAATTTCCTTTTGACCAAAGTAGATTTTATTTTCATACGACAGACTGTTAAGGAATTACAGGGCGATAATTCCAAACTTGTCTCCAAAATTCACCTCCCCCATACTTCTGTTCTCGCTACTTGATGCACCCGCGTGCGGTGCTTCCAGATATTTCGATTGCCCAACTTAGCCGATTGCTCACCATGCTTCTACCCTACCCTACTATTTTATCCACCAAAAACACGGTGTCGATGATACGTCAATGATTTCGGCTTATATAATGACACGCAGGCAAAATTATGCGATGGCTCGTGTTATACGAGACTCGTTTATTAAGGCAAGGCCCAGTATCCTCATCTCGTTTTATTTATTGCTTAGGATTACGGCGACATGCATGGTGCACATACCCGACTGTATACGTGGAATTCAATTTGATCGACGTTAGGATACGTTTCGTTCTTAGCTATATATAAGAGGCGACGGCGACCCGAGACGCTACGGGTAACAAGGGCTCAGCTGTAATTCCGCTCGTAACTTTTCCAACAGGTTCGTAACAGTTAGCCGGAGTTGGTATCGTAATGGGAATATCGTGTCAAACTAACGGAACTCCTTGCGATCTTGGCGCCCAGACAGCCATCTAAGAACCCTTCGTATATGACTGCATCGATCTCTCTCTCTCTCTCTCTCTCTCTCTCTCTCTCTCTCTCTCTCTCTCTCTCTCTGTCTGTCTCGTTCCTGCTGCGAATGAAGACCATCGCCGTTATTCCCCTCTGCCCCCCTCTCCTACCAACCTGATCTCTCAAACGTTCAAGATATATAATATAATTGTATACGACCACTTGGATATAAAAATAGCGAGGGCGGATGCGTAATAAACGTACGCTTCAAGTGGGACCTTTAACGGCGATTGCAACCATATTTCTCTTCCTCAGGAAAGTGCCTCATGTGTTGCGGACAATATCTTCCCTCGTGTGCTCTCATTCCCAAAGAAATGAAATTATATTGATACTGAGGGGAATCGAATTGAGAAGATATTTTTAGATTTGGATTTGTGCACTGTCGGATGCGTTGGACAGCGGGCACTCGAGAATAAAACCAGACGTTGTAAATAGGGTTATTCTTCTTTAGGATTCTTGCAGTTCGTTTAACTCGCATTCAACTTACGATTTTTCGGTTCTTCGTTTTGTTTATTAACATTAAGGCTTGTTGGGTAAAATTGCTTGGATCGTAGCGCGATAGGATTTCATGCGCAGTCTATAAAAAATTTCGGTGTACGCCCTTGTTTCGATTTTATATAATTTTATAGCTGGGATAAATTTCATCGCGGAGCTCCACTCTGTTACTTCGACGTTCGATGCATTATCTCAGGTCACCGGGCATTTAAATCTTTGACATTCCCTCCAGGTGTTTGCTAACCGTAATCTCGTTCAAATCTGTCTCTCGAGAGAGGTCAGGTGGACGGTATATATGTGTATATATAAGGCTGTAGACGAATCCGACATGAGCAAAATCAAGCAATATTTGGCAACCGGAAAATCCACCCAAGCGAAAATACTAATGATCAAATTTTCACTGTTGGTATAGCAAATCACCGTCATCTTCAACATACAATTGTAGTGTGACTCAAAGAAAAAAAAATATCTCGAATAATCTGGAATGTCATTAGCATTGAAAAGAAAATTACAAGTTAAACGAGTAAACTGTAATTTGAAGCAATTAAATTACAATCACATCTACCAATTGTAATTAAGTGCCGGACAGCATTGTTTCGTGCCGAAATCGTATTTTCGGAGTAGTTAGATTTCAATTATGATAAATAACACTGTAATTCGATATAAAAAAGGCAACTATTATAAAATATATAATTGGCCAGTCTTTATTTGCAAGGAACAGTAGAAATGAAATCGTAAATCGTAACGATACCAAAAGATTTTCTCACATAACAATTGTGATAACGTTTTCGACGTATACGGAGAAAACTTAAACAATTTTTACTTGACAAACCCAAACATTTCGGGAGCCTGAATTCTTTAGAGGTTTGTGGGGTGGGCCTTTTTCTTCCAATGATATTCGAAGATTTGATAGCACGGACACACGGCGACGGTGCAGAGTCTAAAAGAAGCAACAAAAACCATGAGCTCTCTTCATCAAAATTCATCATTCCCATTCGCAAGTAAAAATGTTCGTTCACGTAAGTAAACAAGAATCAAATGACGAAGTACTTTTTTAAAAAATGATGCTTATTATCGAAGTGACTATATGTGTATACACATACGTACATGTGCGATATCGATAAAAAAACGTCCGTCGCGATAAGAAAGACGAAAGAAGCAAGATTCCTAGATTGAGACCCGACGTTTCGTTCTCCGCACGTCGATCTATCGAGTATATAAATTGATTGTGGTCTTTGCGTTGATGTAATCTCGAGAGATCCGGGAGGGGCCACAATGGAGCCGAAGAGCTCTCGGAAATTAATGGATAATCCTAATGATCCGCGGGTTGATATGTGGTAAGAAAAGTCTACAGTTCGAACTCACTGAGTAAAAAAGCTCGCATTACACTGCAACCTCTCCGTTCGGCACCGCCATAAATGAAATCAGCCCCTTCTAGGTACCAAATATCGATCGGTGTAGAGCCTGGTGGAAGAAACGCCAGGCCCTAGAGTCAGGCTCGAAGCATGAGAGCGGGATTGGAGGGGTACTGCTATCCGCTTCCCCACCTACGCAGAGTCGTCTTGAGAGGATGGTGCGCAACCTCTGTGTTTGCAAGTGTTATGCCGAGCCGATCCCCCACTATGCCGATTAGAGAGGTCGCAGTGTATTTTAAAAATACTACACATTCTCCTCATAAGTGCCTTCAAATAATAGACACGAATCTGTCGATCAACGCGTCTAGTGAATTTTGAAATATTTCCATACAGATTCAGAATTTAACATGAGTTCGGGATTCTGTAGTCAGGAGCTATTTATTTTTATTTTTTGTTAGGAAACAAAGTTTTTGGTTTTCTTGGAGTAGTTTTAAAGGATCGTTGCGACGTTAGGCGAGATGGCGGGAATTCGTGAGAAGGTGATCAATAGAAGGAGATAGAACGGGAGAGCGAGAGAGAGAGAGCGAGAGAGCTGATGACTTTCAAACGGCTGATTATCCATTCTCTGTGAGCACTCCTCAAACCTCTAGATCTGCTTTCCTAGTGGGATACGCAGAATATCCGGACTAGTGATCCGAGGGTCCCAGGACTTCAGGAATTCCTCGAGCGAAATAATTTTTTCGAATCGCTGAATTTATAATGGACGTATTACGAAGCACAGCTTATTTACACTTTCGCTGGGAAAATTTCGACTGAAGTATAAATCGTCCAAACGAAAAAAATCATGTTTGATCAGAAACCGGAATGCTCAGTACCTAGAAAATACATCAAATTGAATTAATCCTCTTAACATTTCTAGACCATCCCTGAACTAATCAAAACGTAGTTTTAGGACTCTTCCACTCGGCATTTTAGTAACCTGTGAGAAATCCATGTCTTTTAGTTAAGTTACGTCTATCAAACTTGGGTAGAATTCATTTTAACGGAAATTCAAACGACAAACATCAAATTCGTTCATTTCGGGGGTTCTTTTCATAAAAAAAAATTTCGAAGTATCTTGAAAATGTATGTTTCTTTGTGTCAACCTAAGTAAAACACAATTTGACTAAATCGGATACGATAAACGTCAAATAAATCGAAATAATATATCAATCGATACGATAATTGACCAGCTGATCAATTCTGTGCACCAAATATTCGATTGGCTGGTGCACAGAGTAACTCTTGTAAACACTGTTTTTAGATTTCTTTGTGAAACCGTAAGTCTGCAAAAATTACTCGTACGAATAACGAAAACGCGTAAAATATAGATTCTATGTCACACTGCGGAAATCATATTCGTGAGTCTCAAAAAAATACCGAAAAACGTGAGATTATATGGAGTTAAACGAATGAAAATTGACAGTCAGTCCAATTGAAGGAGATCGGGAAGAACAAAGTAACTACACTTCGGCAGAATCGAATACTAGTGAAAAGTGCTCTTAACAATCACCGAAAAACGTCATCTGATTCGTATGACGTACAAATTCAATTAGATACCTTTTCTCCTCCTGATATTTTCTTTAAAACATCTTTGTTTCAAAGTAACGGCAATAAATTAATGAGACAAATCGTCGACTATAAACCAAAAATCGCGATACAAAGAAATTTTGGGAAAAAATCTAAAAAAAATTTAGTGACTCCAAAATAATAAAATACAAATTTTTACTCCTTAGACTAAATATTCCAAACCTCAAAGTTTTCAAGTTACGCCGCATGATACCGGCTTTTCGGAAAACTACCGTTTAAAAAAAAAAAACTACATAACTCTGCGGAAAAAACCGTAAAAACTTAAAAAAAGAATGAAACTAAAGCTAACGGTATCCTTTTGAATGATCTTATCACTAAATGGTGAGATTATTTTTTGTCAAAGTCCAGCAAGCGATTTTGCAAAGTGCGACAATCGTGAAAAACTGGCATGTTCAATATGACGTATCGAGTACAAAAAAAAACCGCAAAAATAAAAATAAAAAAGCAATATAAAGCTGGCTTTGTCAGCTTTAAACCCCCGTTTGGCAAATTGGCTTACGATTTTATTTCGCCGAGATATTCAATCTTTTGTCCGGATAGAAACTTACAGGGTGCCTAATACTTTTGAGCAAGGCTGTATATAATCTCCCATAATTACGCTAACATATTATGTACCGTCGAAACCACTTATAACGACATTGCTTATAATGACGAATCGGCTATAACGTCGGTATTGCATGTTCCCTTCAATATCGTCATAAGCTGTCCATATATCGCTTATGATAACTATCGGCTATAACGTTGGTACTGCATGATCCCTACAATGTCGTTATAACCGGTTTTGCCTGTATTTATATATAATAACCATCTATGTATATTGTTCACTATTGGATTCCACATCAAGTTGTTCTGTCAACAGCAAACCTTGATGTACTTAAAACCATTTGAGCCAGCGAGATTATAAGAGATTATAACGCAGAGGGAGAGAAAAAATGGTTTGTGGCTGGCCAGCCCTTCCACGTGTCCGCCTGGACGTCACTCCGTGAAAAATGGGCCATGGCCCTTGGTGGATATCCGCGAGACCACGTCACAACCGCACACGTGTGGGCACACACATATAGTTATATATATATATATATATAACTAGGTATATATAACGATAGGGCGTCCATCAACCCTAAAGTGCACACGTTCCCAGGTACCTTCGACTTGACAGCTTATTCGTATAACATACATACTTAAGGGATCCCCCATTAGCTACAGGATATTAGAATATATATTTATACGCCCGGGACCGGAATCGTTGGGAAACTCACACCATCACCAATATGCTGTAGGAAAATATGATGGCTTTCGGCTGTGGACGGGAGCCTACGGGCTCAACTTCAGGATCTCCTCGTCACAACACGAAAGTACTATTTGTATAAGTGTATATATAGATATATGTGTGTGTGTGTGTGTGTAATATAAGGAAAAGAAAAATTGACTGAATCATGACCCTGATACCCGACAACGTTTTGCTTGTTTTTTTTTGTAAGCCAACGTTAATAAAAGAACATTTTCATCATTCGTCCGTAGTTTTTTTCCTGGTAAACTACTTTCGGAAGGAACTCTTCGACTTTCTCATTGTCCCTCTTTAAAAAACCACCAATCACTGAAGAAGGATGAATGCAAATTAAAAAAAAAAAGAACCCGCTGTATTGTAGAGCAGTACTGGTCTTTGTTTGCGTTCTTGTAGAGATACACGGAGAGAATTAAATGTTAAAAATTACCGTGCAGTAACGGTAACCAGATGACAACCTTAAAACTTCGCTTATTATTACTGAGTAAAACACAGATTTTCACGAAAATAAAATAAAATTTCTTCTTCAGATGGAAAATTTTACCAGATTTTCTAGTAAATTTTGATGTGTAACAAAATACGCAAAACTTAAATTTAAAAAATATATAATATCAGCGAAATTTTACTGTGCATTTTATTATTTTATGCCTTTCAAAAATGTCTATATAAAAGTATCGTCTTTATAACAGTTGTTTTAAGATTTATTATAAAATTTAATGAGTGTTATAGGAAAATGTATAGTGCTCTCGGTAAAAATTATCGTGCGCGCTACCCTTCTTGTATAGTAAAATTTTAGCTACGTATTTGAAATTTTCTGTAACGTGAGTTAAAAAAAACTTGTCGCATACGAATTATTATGCTTTTCTCACTTGTCACCACATTGAAATATATCACGGTAATTTTTACCGTGAAATTCACGACAAAAATTACTTTTTAATTCTCTCCGTGTAAGTTTCGTTTGGTAGAAATTCAAAATTTCAATGGAATTATTTGCCGAATGTTTAAAACGTTCGGAGCAGAATATTTCTAGAAAGAATTGTCAGGTATGTGGTGCGCGCGTTGATGCGCGGGCTGCTTTGTCGTTTCTATTTTGAACAGCGTTGATTTGGTTGAATACTTGGATGAGTGAACGCTTACGTTCGGGCAAACTTGCGACTTGTGAGCGAGTGATAGTTTTCGGCATAGAATTGGTGACAGTTGCCCTTTGCCCTGCGTACAAATGCAACGAGGTGGTGCATTGGAAATGACTCGCTGTGGGGGATACCCCCCGTGGGGTTCCTAAAGAAATGAGCATAACAAATGTGGTGAAAAAGAAAAACGGAGCGTAAAACCGCGCAAGGGTATACGAACAGCAACATTGGAAATGTTATATTTGAATTTGGCAATATTTTACGAGAGCTGCGACAACCACTTTGTAATTTTTTACCTCGCGTTGTAGCATTGTTTATTGCTAAATCCGAATTAATGTACAAACATTGGGCAGCTTTGCATCATATGGGCTCTTAATCTGTATCCTCTGATTATGACGCGCTTTCGTAAAGAAAAAAAAAAACTACATCTTATTTTTATTGCACATATGCGGACATGCTGAATATACGTATGTGCAAACATATAAATATAGCGTTGGACGTGAACCGTAAAGGCGCGTACGAGTATCGACGTCATAAATTTGTTGAGGCCACGAACTAGTGGAATCGGGCCAAAGGATCAATGAGACGAAAACGGCGAGCACGAAGACGACAACGAGAACGATGATGACAAACCGATTGAAGCGAATATACGTGAGACATAAAACATGCCGAGAACTATAAGTATATAGAGGAACATATAAAGAACTGTGTAGGTCGCTCGGTCACCCGTGAAAAACCTTGTTCGTATTCGAAGTCGTAAGGCGAGACAAAGTTATCCTGGAAATGATCTGCGAATATACGTACGTGGTCCATTCATCGATCGATGAACCTCGCGAAAGTATCCTTTCTACCGGCAGAAATCGTCATCGAGACGAAAAAGAAACAACCGAGAGTGTAAAAGTGCAATTGAATTGAAAATTATTTAAAAATGAAGTCTCTCGATATATCGTAATTATTTATTAATATATTTTTTCAATTTTCAATGATTTTTTAAATTTCCAATGATTTTTCTTAACGTTCAATGATTTTTTTTTACTTTTAATGATTTTTAAATTTTAAATGATTTATTAACTTTCAATGATTTTTTAAACTCTTAATGATTTTTGAACGGTCAATGATTTTTGGATTTATAACGATTTTTTGAACTTTCAATAATTTTTTAATTTCCAACGATTTTTGGCCTTTCCATTATTTTTTTAAATTTCCAATGATTTTTTACCGTTCAATTTTTCTTGTACCTACTCCCCTTGTGAAACTGCAAAAAATGCTTCCAAGATGTGCGCCTTCGGCGATATCTCACATCAAGCAGCGCTAACTTGAACGACAAATTGGATGGGTGACGCTCAGCCACGTACTGGCTTGCACCGATTACTAAGCTCCAATTCGTATTATGATTTATATTATCAATTAGTAATATATAAGTATATTCTTTAGGTCTATATTCTAGACCTAATAGGAATATACTAATATTCACTATTACAGAAGTGAACCCTAGAGCAGTATGTACTGAATATTAGTTATTTTTTTTAAGGCTGTTATAAATTCTGATAACCATCAGATCTGTGTGTTTGTTTGGTGTCGTGAGAGATCCCAATTCGTACTCCAACGGTTGTTGATTGAGTGGATATTATTCAAGAATAAATATACAGTTATTTACAGGTATACTAAATTTTATGTAAGTGCATTAACATTGTACAAGGATATTGAAAAATGGGCATGCTAAACGCGATGACAATTAACAAGTTTAGTAGTTTTGAGGAAGGAATGATAAGCAAACTATTCACCAGTAGGTTTCTCCCATAATCCTGTCGGTACGACTTAAAAATAATAGTATTATTATGACAAGTCGATTTAATTATGTTTTGAGATCGCAATTTTTCTGCCGGAGTCAGCAAGCAGATCGTATGCTACAATTCCCCACCATCGTGAGTACTCCGCCAACTTTTTTTTGTCATAACTACGATTAAAAATGAGATAATTCATGAATGAATTCATAATCATTTTCAATTCGTGTTGTACAAAAAAAGAAAATACAATGACTACTACCACACATCGAATTGTTTACAATTCAATGTATTACCAATACCAGCAAAGGTGTTTGGGGCAGTCAAACCTTCGTCTACGTTTAAGGAAAGTCGAACCTTCGTGTCGCCGGGAAGTAACTAGTCATGTGATCGCTGTATGGGGGTACCAATCTCACGGCTGAAAAATTCATCGATGCACTCTTCCTCATTATGAGGGCTCGTCCTCTCGTTATCATTTTCACTGAAGTGATAAATCGAGTGAAGCCCGTTGGACAAGGGTTGCTGAGAAACGCGAGAGTCGCGATAACAACGGTGGTACGGTTTATTATGGTGTCGGGTGAAGAGAGGGTAGAAGAGGGCTCATAGATCGAAAATACTATCATCAGTACCCAAAGAGGATAGAGAAAGAGAGAGAGAGAGAGAGAGAGAGAGAGAGAGAGAGAGAGAGAGAGAGAGAGAGAGAGAGAGAGAGAGAGAGAGAGAGAGAGAGAGAGAGAGTGAGAGAGAGAGAGAGAGAGGAGAGATGTACCGGACGATAAAGTAACCGCATTGCGGTACAGCGTGCTTCGCAGCCCCTCGCGTCGTCCATTCGCTGCCACCTTTGGCATGGACCGGGCCGAAGAACAGCAGCATCCTTGCTTCATCGTTACTCTCGTGATCAAGTCTCTTCTTCCCGTCTCCTCCTCCTTCACCGTGCTCCTTGCAATCTTGTCTTATACGCGCATCATGATAATTAATCTATTGTATTATATACATTACAAAATAAATGGGAACTATTTTTTTATTCTTACTGGTTGTTCGATAAAAATGCTTTATGAGCGTACTCATGCATATATATATATATAGAGCTTTATCAATCATCATTTTTTGTCTCTTCTTTTCACACGAGAGCACTTTTTATCTTGAAAAAGAATTTCAAAGTATTCTTTCAATTCGTTCATTCTAACCTTCTCGACCCTGATACGTTACATTAACGATAAACTCAAATTAAATTAATCCAAAGAAACTCTTTCTCCTGCGGAAAATATAAAGCATATGTATTTAGATTTATAATTAACGAACTCTCATCTTTACGTATTCTTGCGCAAAATAATTTCTAAATAAAGAAAAAACTGCAAGCCTGTAAAACTCACTGTAAAACTCTGCGTATAAAGTAACAGTTCTCAAGTAGCCGAGTGTACTCGGCACGTAATTTATTCCTCGCGTTACCTACTCAACGAAAAATGTATACGTGCGGAATTCTTTCTCATGAAACAATTCCAGGCAAGAAGAAAAATGCTCGAAATTATGAAGGAAAAGAAGTCTGTACTCACGAAGATCGGCGGTTTCAATCTGTAACGAAAAAGAATATTTGTGTAACGATTCGTTATGTTGATGCTATTTTCTGGAGTTTATTTGGAATTTTGTGTTAAGAAATGTTTCTCGTATATACAATGTACATAACAATTTTTTGATTATATATTTATTCGAGAGCAGTTCATTGAGGGGTCTGCATTAGCGTGAAATTAAAAAGTAACGAACTTTCATTGCGTTGTTTTATAGCTTAGGTTCTTAAATTTAACTTGCACCGAAGATTATGTCGAAATTTTGAAAACTGACTGAGGTATGACGATTTAAGTTGCGCCAAGTCGTACCTCAAAATCTATTCGTCCGATTCACTTTAAATTCGGACGGAGCATATCTTACAACATGTTCTATCGTATGACCAGATAATTTCTTGATATGTTTATCCATTTATCAATAACAAATGATTAGAGTTGTTTTATTTTATCGAAAAACGAATTCCTACAGTTTGGCATTTTCGTAATACTCAAAATTTGAGAAAAGTATACGGGCCATACGAAAGTTTAAATATTATACGAAAAGAATATTATTTAATTTTTTTATTTCAGATCACCCTAGTTGTCGAAACCACGTTGTGCAATTGTTCGTGCAGCAACGATGGTCCTTTGCTTAAATAATAATAACTTCATTGTTTATCAATATTTGTCAATTAAAGAAAAGCTCAAACTTGGCAAGACATGTGCACCTCTGTTATTACCGAAAAATCCAGGAAAAGTTTGCACTTCTGCATTTGCTACAGCTGTGTACAGTTTCGGAACCGTAGGCCGGAAGCGCGTCTGCATTGTCGAAAAGAATGCGGATACCCAGTGCTTTGAAATGGTTTTACACTTTAGCCGCAGGAGCATATGGCGTGTCTAAACTCTCGACACGTACCCCGAGGTTTAAATGCGCGATTAAACGTATCTCATAAATAGGTTAATGCGTTAATTTTGCAACGTTCTCAAGGGTACCACAGCGACGTTAAAAACGGAACAAATGTCATACGGAAAGCCACAGATTATAATACGCGCAAATACGGCTCTGCGATCTCGCGTCGCCGGAATTTCCAGCGAAATGCTAAGCCCGAAATACAAGCTTTTTTGTCTCAATTATTTTTTAGTCAGATGCATTGTTTATTCTTGTCTTTCGCTCGAAAGTACCTGGCAGAAGTTTGGCTCTCGGTTTTCCAAATGTATTTTAAAAATATTTCATTCCTTTTGAATTTGCAGTAATTTAAATTTGCTTTCATGGTTTTACACGTGTTCTTATGAGGAGCTGTGGAAAATTTCACAGTTCACGCAATAACTTCGAAACTTTTCTACAGATTTTTTTTCAAATTATCTATTACAGACGAACATATGACGAAGTGGGCAAAAAAAATAATGAATTTTGACCGTCTACTTTCAGAGATAAAGCGATTTAAATTAAACAATGTCTAGCGACGCTAGCGCCACGAAGCGACTGGAGCAGACTGGAAACAAGATTACGATAGTGTGTGGCCATCCTTATACGCAGAGTACCGACGTATTACCGACGTATTAGTAGCCGGAATAGATAGTCTGATACAAAAGTGAGGGTTAGGTGAACATTATATTAGGCATAAGATGTAAAATAGGGTGGCCCAAATTTGAGCCCTATTTTTTCCTTTTACTCATCATCCAATTATATTTTTTTAAAGAAAAAAAATTGTCGCGCAAGCTGCGAGCGGTCAAAGAATACTTAGACGTTGCTCAAGCCTCCCAAAAGTTCAACCATTGGATGGTGAGAAAAAGATTTAAAAAATAGAGCTCAAATTTGGGCCATCCTAGATTATAAGGATATTTTGCAATATTTCGAAGCTTCCATCGTTTGAGCGGAGAATAAACTTTTCAACGTGACTGTGGCGAGACTACTGCATTAAATAAAATTGAAATATAAAAAATAATGTCAAATCTTACACACTGTCCTCCGAGCCGATGGACATTTCCGAAGAAAGAAAAGCCTCACTCTGCACTTCTATTACAAGGAAAACAAATCGAGACTCCTCTTATTCCCGAAACGTCAATCATCTTCGAGAAAAGTATGCTACGGGATTTTCACTGACTGTAATTTGAAAAATTTCCGGCCTTCATCAACAAAAAGTAATAGTAGAAAAAAAATTCCTTTCGCCACCCGATGGATAGCCTCGATATACGTAAACCGTTTCAAAATTTAAGTAATTCTGATCATTACTTTGTCTATCGCACTCTTCCAGTCAGTTGCCAGCTGATGTTTTTCGTCAACAATGGAGAAAACCGAGTAGCCCGCAGTGATAAACTTCTTTCATTTGAAAGGAAAAAAAACTCAGGAAATAAAAGATGAGTTAGACTCTGGATACGGTGAAACCTCCCCTTCATTTACATTGGTCAAATATTGGATGGCCGAGTACAAGCGTGGTCGTACGAGCATTTTAGACGAGGGACTTTCCGGATGCTCAACAACCGCTACAACCGACGAAATGGTCGATTTAGTGCATCGAACTGTGATAAAAGATCGTCGATTGACTGTTAAGGATATTGCTGAGGCTTGTGGGATATCATCTGATATAACAACTCCGAAGAAGAAAAAGGTCGTTATCCCCTGCCGGGAAAGTGATGGCAACAATTTTTTGGGATAGCCATGGAATAATTCTTATTGATTACCTTGCAAAGGATGAAAAAAATCAACGGACAGTACTACGCTGCATTTCTGGATGAATTGAAGGCCACAGATAAGAAAAAAAAGGTCTGCATTTGGCCAAGAAAAAAGTCCCGTTTCAGCAGGATAACGCGCGGGTTCACACGAGCATGGTCGCGATGTCAAAATTGAACGAATTGAAGTTTGAATTGCGTCCGCACCCACTCTATTCGCCACATCTAGCTCCCAGTGACTTTTTTCTGTTTCCCAATTTGAAAAAAAAAAAACATCTCGGGGGAAAACAATATAGGTCAAATGTTGAGGTGGAAGACACTTCAAACCAGTATTTTCGGGTTTATACAATCAATTTGTTTCTGACGGTTGAAAGGTTGAGAGAAGCGTTGGACCAAATGTTATCGAGCTGAAGGGTGACTACGTCGGGAAATAAATTTTGTTTTGCTTGGAAAAGTGTGTTTTTTCTTAAAAAGACCAGGAACTTTTCAAAATAACCCTCGTATGATTTAATCATATATAATATTATTAAATATATAATTACTTAATAT